>CM044003.1:22747482-22772482 GCA_024085815.1 Flaveria linearis
ATGACTAGAAATAAAATGGGTATAAAAGTAATTTTGTTGCATTTTAATTAAGCATTAAAACCACTTAAAGGGCATAACCGTAAATTTTCATCGCCCCACTTTCTTCTTATTTAACGGTCAATACTTTCAGTTTTTTGCTATTAAAAATAATGGTAAAAATAAAAAATCGCTGCATCTATTATATTTAAAAAAAAGTTTTTAACATGCGAGAGAAAATTGGATTGCATGTATTATATTTTTGAATTCGTTTGACTTATGTTGTCAAACATTAACTAAGAGAAAATATATCTATAACTTTCTCAACAATTATAAAATATTACTCTTGCAAACTGTACAAAGTTTGTATAGATCATTTTTATGGAAGCCTGTGAGGATTTAAGTTCGTTATTTTTTATTTACTCCATTAAACTTTTGTTTACATACTTCTATATATATTTAGTCTCTCTACCTATCTGGATAGAGGAAAGACTTGCCACCACCTACCCTTCCCAGACCCTGCTCTTGAGTGGGATATACTGGATTTGTTTGTTTGTTTGTTTGTTTACTTCTATATATATTTACACTTCGTACGTATAAATATAAAATAACATTTAAATAGACTATAAAATCACTTAAAATTACATATAAATATAAAATAACTTTTAAATAGACTAGAAAATCACTAAAAATTAATATGCAAAGTAATATGTGCTTATGCATTGTAAGGCCCTGTTCCCGGAGACCTCACAGTTGGTCATTCACAGTTATAATTACATGAAACATTATAGGTTGACAAATTTAAGCAGCGGAATTAATTTTAACAAAAGCCATTCATCTCATTATAAACATTGTTGTTAAGCAATACACCTTGGTTTAATCAGTTTACAAAAGAATAATTTAACTGCATTACAAAACAACAGTGATTTCTATTAAGAATGGATGTCAGTCTTACCCTGCCGAGTAGGCTTCCCCGCGTGCCATCCTCAGCAACAAATTACCTGCCAACTGAAAATGCATAAAAGTCAGCGTTACTGAGTGAGTTCTAGTTTTATAAATAAAATACTTCATTTTTTATTTCAAACCGTTCGTTACTTTCATATGTGATCACACATCATACGTACACGTAGGTAATATCATTATTATCTTCATCATCGTTCATTTCGTACTTTTATCATTATCTTTCCGAGTCTTTTGTGACAACAGAGTCGCTCACCTCATTAGCAACCTCACGGGTTGCTCGTCTTCCGAGTCTTTTGCGAGACAGAGTCGCTCACCTCATTAGCAATCTCAAGGATTGCATGTCTTCCGAGTCTTTTGCGACATAGAGTCGCTCACCTCATTGTCAATCTCAAAGATTGACCATGTGTGCATCCTTCGGGGTAGCTAACACGCATCACAGTTGAGCTAACAACAACAAGACCGTGCACCTCTTTACATCTGCTTGCAAAACTTTCATTCATTCATTTACGTTCCACTTTTCTTTATCATTAATCTTTCACTTGATTAATAATAATAGTTTTTGTCTCGTTCATGAACATACCACGCAAAGTTACATAATATAAGACAAACATAATAAAAAGGGGTCATAATGACAATCAAGCATAATCATTAGCATTAAATAAACCCTAGTCAATCATTGGTCAAAACCCTAAATGTACAAACTCCCATGAACATTCTGCATTTAATTCTAAGTGTTGGGTGCACCAACACTATTTGGGCGCATGAGCCCTGTTCGGGCGCATTTCCACTATGCAGGCGCCTCATCAAATTAGCAGTCTAACACAGGCGCATGATCCTTTCAGGCGCATGAGCCTTTTAGGCGCATGAGCCTTTCAGGCGCATGAGGTCACTTAGGCGCATGGGAGGTCCAGGCGCATGGGCACTATTGGGGCGCATGAGCTCCAACACTTAGGCTCCTGGTCAAAAATCCTGGGCGCATGAACCACTATTCAGGCGCATGAGCTACACTTAGAAATTTTATAAGGAAATTTTAGGCGCATGGGGTACTGTTTAGGCGCATGAAGTCCTAGGCGCATGGGCACACTTAGTTCAACCTGTTGGGCGCATGGGTCAATTCTAAGCGCTGAGCAGTCTTAATACATTAACAACATTCATAATCTGTCCCCAAACCCTATTGTATCATGTTCTAGACTTAGTTCTAACCTCCTAAGCATCCTAAAACATACACATAACATAACCAAAATATCAAATGCACCCAAACCACATTCACCCACATACACATTCAAAATACCCATACGGGTGTGAAACCCAACTTTATAAAAACGTACACACATGCATTCCTAACCCCAAAATCAGTTAAAACGTATAACATGGGGGATCTAGAACTCACCTTAGCAGTCTCTTGGGTATGACTTACTTCAAAACCTGAATGTAAGGGAGTTCAAACACCTAAAACCTACCAAAACATACACAACCGAACATACAACACACATAAGCACATAACCGAGACAAGAACTCAACATGAACACATAAACCCACGAATTCTTACCTTGAAATCTGGCTTCTTCTTGTTCTTCAAAAATCCGAAAATTCTCCTCTTCTCTCTCTAAAACCCGATTGCAAAAAGGTGAAAAGTAACATGGCATAGGCGGCCATGCTGCTTTTGTATCCACCTTTTATTCTTTTTGTCCTTTTGACACTTTTAACCCTCAACTTGGGTTAAATTTGCACTTCCCACTTTTATTCTTCGTTTATTGTCTTTTTAAATATCCGGGCGTTACAAGTCCACCCGTTTATATAGGTTTCATCCCCGAAACCTGTTATTCCTCAAACAGATGAGGGTAATGCTGCCTCATCTCTTCTTCAGTCTCCCACGTAGACTCGGATCCCTTCCTGTGCTTCCACTGTACCCGGGAAAAAAGGAACCACTTTATTCCTTAACCTCTTCTCTTTACGATCAATGATCGCCACTGGTTGCTCCACATAATTGAGCCGCTCATCTACTTCAATGTCTCCCAGTGGTACAACCATATCCTCGTCTGCCAAACACTTCCGCAAATGAGATACATGCAATGTCGGGTGAATTCCACTCAACTCGTCAGGTAGTTCTAACCGATAGACCACCTCTCCCACTCGAGCAATGATTCAGAAAGGCCCTATATACCTCGGGCTTAACTTGCCCCGCTTTCTGAAGCGTATGATTCCTTTCCAAGGCGAAACCTTTAACATTACTCTATCACCCACGTTGAATTCAATTGGTCTCCGCCTTTTGTCGGCATACGACTTTTGTCTGTCCTTTGCCGCCTTCATGAAGGCTTTGATTCTTTCTAGCTTCTCCGTCGTAGCCTCGATGACCTCCACACCTCCTAACTCATTCCGCCCAATGTCTCCCCAACATACGGGTGTCCTACATCTTCGACCGTATAGCATCTCATACGGAGGCATGCCAATACTGGCATGGTAGCTGTTGTTGTATGAAAATTCTGCTATGACAGGATCTCAGCCTCTAGTTTGATCAATCAGATTGTTTTTGCAGCGGATTTAGCACGAAATTAGCACTTAAAGCAAGAACACAAAATATTTTGCATGTAAAAGTACAAACATAGAGAGAGAGAAAAGTTTTACGAAAAAAAAGATTTTCTATTACTCAACACGTTTCGGCACCTAATACAGCATGGTTCACAATCCTTTTATAGGCGGCAAAAGGATGGGCGATGATGTCACTTGACAGTGACATCAACCGATTATTAAACTTACAACTGATAGAATATAAAACTACTGAAGATGTCATCAGCTGACATCTTCTTACAAAAGTGTTCTACCTATTACAAGTACTGAAAAGGAAACTACTGAAAAGCCTACAACGACTGAAGAACAAACTCTTCAGTCGTTTATAACTACTGATCTATAACAACTGAAGAACAAGCTCTTCAGCTGTTGTACAAACTACTGAAACTAAATATAAAACTACTAAAATGAAAAACCATCACAATAACTGAAGAAGACTTCTTCAGCTGTTGTGACAAACTCTGAATCTTCAGCACTTGGTTCTTCAGACTTGGGCTTCAGATGATGTATCAGCTGATGACTTCAGTAGATGTCATCAGCTATTATCTTCAGTCTTTGTCTTCAGAATTAGTGCATCAGTAGATGATCTTCAGTTCTTCAGTTCTTCAACTTTGATCTTCAGCACTTGTCTTCAGTACTTGAAGTCTTCAGTACTTGTATGTTTCAGTACTTTAGACTTCAGTACTTGTCTTCAGCACTTTAGATTCTTCAGCTGTTGTACTTCAGATCTTTGATCTTTAGACTTTGATTCTTCAGACTTTGTCAGAACAGCTGATGGGAGTCTTCAGCAGTTATTGTAATGACATGTGGGACTTAGTGGTTTTCCTGATCTTGGCTCATTGGTTCATTTGGTCCAACAAACTCCCCCTGAACCAATGCAACCAAAACCTCTAATTATTTGTTGTCCCACTTATTGTTAGCATAAAGATTGGTCTATTTCCTTCTGGATCAGAACAGAAGTTGACCCTGATAAGCACTGGCCTGAGAGGTAGTCTCTAAGATTTGATTGGCTGAGTATGGATGGGAGCTCTATTTTGGGGAATTGGACACAGAGCTGTTGTCCCATCCATGAGATCTACCTCCCATGTACGAGCCGGTAGGATTCTCGGGTGTAGGTTTGAAGAAATATCATCTGCTCTTCTTTGGTTAAGTCTTCAGCCGCACCTTCGAATAACCCCTCCCGGCCGTATAGCTCTGAGACAAACTTGACCTGTTTGCCATTCTTGAGC
Organism: Flaveria linearis; assembly: GCA_024085815.1. Classification (NCBI taxonomy): domain Eukaryota; kingdom Viridiplantae; phylum Streptophyta; class Magnoliopsida; order Asterales; family Asteraceae; genus Flaveria; species Flaveria linearis. Next base: position 22,752,219 of record CM044003.1, read on the forward strand.
TCAACTGTTGTGACTTGCCTATATACAAATTCATCTGGGTGTCTTCCTTCTAGCAACAAGTTGAGCTCATCCCTATGGAAGTTCTCAAGCCTCTTATAGACTAAGCCCTTCCTCACCACCCTATTGTCTAACATTTTTTGGGGTGGCTGCTTAGCTCTATAGGCTTTCTCGAACTCCTCTACTATCTCCCAGGGTGTTATTACAAGAGCCATAGAGATCACTTCATCTACGATTCTCTTAAGTTGGCTCTTGTATCTCACAGGAATATCTTTCTTAACTATCCTGTGAGCCACCCTAGGATCAGGCCAAGTTCTCACTCTTTCCTTATCATATTGAAAGGTTTGCTTAAGAGTGAAGAGTCTCAGAGCCTCCTTCTTCATATTCATAATAGAAGTAGAAGCAGCATATGATTTGTCAATGCTTTTCAGCATTTCCTCATCGTGTAATCTTTGATGCTCCTCTTCTTCTAATTTTACCCTCATAGTGTCCATCTGTGAGGTGGGAGTGATGGTTTGAGGTTTGGCTTTGGGTAGAGGGATGACTGCTGAAAGGGGCAGTCTATCCTCCTCATCCTCCTCTTCTTCTTCTTCTTGCAGCCTCAACACCCTTCTCTTCTTCTACAAGGGTGGATCATTGGCTGCGGGTTTTGATGGTGAAGGAGTTGGTTTTGTGGGTTGTGTTTGGGTGGTTGGTGTGGGAATGTTGGCAGGCACTGCTAGCAATCTAGAGATAAGTGATGGTTTGGTCTGTTTTGCTAGCAGTGTCCTGTTCCTAGCACTGGCTTCTGAGAGGGCCTCAGCGACTAGTCCTTTGGTGAAATCACCAGCTGAACAGATCTTGGTGGCTATAGCCAAGATTATGTCCCTGGTCCATGCTTTGACATCAAGGACTGGCCTGCCCAGATACTTCGAAATGAATCTACTCATAGCCTCGAGTCCCTTTTGTCCTCTTGGCTATAAGTAGACCATCGGTATTCAATTTCTCTCATTCCATCTTTCTGATCTCCTGATCTAGCATGGCAGTATCCATGTCAAAGCCTTGCCTGAACAGCTGATCAATGACAGAGTCCATTGATCTGATCTGCTTTGTTCAGCATCAGCCTCCTTGACAAGGGCTGCTAGATCAGAGTCAACCCTCTCTCCTTCCTTCTCTCCCTTTTTCTTTTGATAAGTGACACTGAAATCCTTTTGGATTCCAGCCACTTCTATATCAGCTCTCTCCTCCCTCACTTTCCCCTTCCCTTTCTCCTTCACCCTAACACTCTCCTCAGCCTTCTCCCTCTCAACTACCTCCTCTCTTTCTACTTTTAACTCCTCCTCTCCCCTCTTCCTCTTAGCTTGCACTGATGTCTCCCCCTTTTTGGGTGCATTGGTTGGGGTTTGACTATCAGCAAACGCCTTAGCAACGGCAACCTCCACCATGGGTTGGATGTGAGTGGGAAGCCTCTCATCAATGGTTTTCATGACAATATCTGTTATTATGGGTGTGATGAGAGGCAGGGATTTCTGGAGGATAGCATCTAGCTGCTCAGGGGGGTTCTGGCCCTGAGAGCTAGTTCCAGAAGCAGGGGCTGGTGGCCAAGTTTGTGGGAGTGGCTCAGTGTATGTGAGACCTTCGGGTGAAGGTGCCATCTGTGGGTTTGTGGTGGCAGATGGACTTCTATCTTGAGTCATTTGAGCAAGCAGCTCTTTGAGTCTGCTTATCTCATCTTCTAAGATAGTGTTTTGAGCGACTACATCAAAGAAGAAGCTCAGGTCATCATCAGTGTGAACTGAATCACCTGACCTCCTGACTATGTCAGGATGTACATGCTCTGAGTGTGGCTCAGAAGTAGCATGTGCCCCTTGGTATTGGTACTGGGGACTTCCAGCCTCCGGATTGGATCCATCATCGGCAGTTGCCTCTGGTGAGGTCTTATTGATGTTACCAGCTTCACCCTGCTCAGATGTTGATGCAGAGGAAGTGGCAGCCTCATCAGAATGTCCTATCTCCCTAGCCACACTGGGAGATTGGACATGTGATTCTCTGTGCTGTGGGCTCCCACCGGCACTAGTGTCCACCCTCTCTTCGGTTGGAGTCTCCCCAGTTGTAATTGGTTTCTGGGGAGAGGGTGGAGTGCTCAGGTGGGTCAACACTTTGGCTATTATGAGTGTAGGGCTTTGTGGGGCGGATCTCAGTGGGAGATGGGCTTGAAGCAGTGTGCACATGGGGAGGACTGTGCGTTTCAATGGCAGTCTTCTCAAGTGAGATAGACCCCAGAAGTGTGGCTGCCCCAGAAGTGGTTGCAGCAGGCTCCTATTGAGAGGAAGCCTGTGCGGTTGTGGTGGGTGGAGTCGTGGTAGCTGCTGGGAGAATGAACCAGCAGCCACATCCTGCCTTTGTGTTACAGGGGCATCCTCAGGGGACTCATTTCCCTGAGTAGCCTTTTTGGGCTTCTTTTTGGTTTTTGGTTTGGTGGGGACATTGGATTTGGAGGTGGAGGCTGTGGGTTCCTGCTGCGTGGGTTTTCGCAGCTGGCCAGCCTGTTTTAGGGATTGGTCGGTGTTGTGCCTGGAGTATACCTCGGCTAGAACAGCCATGGCAGGGACCCCAGTGCCAACAAGTCCCTCAGCTTGAAGCTGGTCTTTTATTATGGCCATAATGAACCTAGGATATAAAATCCATCGGTTTAAAACAGGTTTAGCAGCCATGTCTCTGAGTTCCAAAAATATAATTTCAGTTAAGTTCAGTGGTGTTTCTCAAAGATAGAATATAATACCTGTTGCCACCTTGTTGACATCTGGTCCTATGAAGATGTTTTGGGGGCCAGACACACATTCACCATATGGAAGATGAGACGTTGGGGATCTGGGAAGTGTTTCTTCAACAAGGTGGTGGCAGAGAGGTCGCCCTGATAGTCGTTGGCTGTGAAAGATAGATCAAGGGCGCCTTTGGGGTAAGAGGTTGGGTAGGTGGCATCCTCCAGCTTTAGGGTTTGGCGAATAGTAGCTGGAGTGATAACCACTGGGTGGTTGTTGACGGAGGACCGGAGAGAGACCTCGCCATCATTCTCTCCGGTTTGGACGGTGATGTTCGTCCAGAACTCCGATAGGGAGTCGGTGTAGATGGTGGGGTTCAAAAGAAATGCCATTTGGTAAGGTGAGTCGTTCATAAGATCGACGGCATGGTGAAATTTTTGTCATAATGGCGATTTGGTGAGATGAGCGACACAGTTGTGTCGAGGTTTGAGTTGCATGGTCGCCATTAATGGTGTATGGGAAGTTCAGAGGTTTTGAAAAGTTAGGTCAAGTGAAGAGTAAATGCTCTGAAGGTTGGGTATTCATAGGGTAGGGCAAAGGCTGAAAGAAAACTACTGAAGGTTTTGGTGTTAGTTATCAGTTGTTGAAATACTGATGACGTGGTTTTAACCTGCAGTGGTTATAACATCTGAGGACTTGGTGTTAGTCTTCAGTAGTTGAAACTACTGAAACCTTGGTTTTGTCCTTCAGATGTTGTAAACAGCTAAAGACTTGTTGTCAGTCTTCAGTAGTTATAAACAACTGAAGACCTAGTTTTCATCTTCAGACGTTGTAACAACTGAAGACTTGGTGTTAGTCTTCAGTAGTTGTAAACTACTGATATCAGTAGTTGTGAACTACTGAATACATGGTATTGCTTCAGTTGTTGTAAACAACTGAGGACTTGGTGTTAGTCATCAGTAGTTGTGAAACTACTAAAGACATGGTTTTGTCCTTCAGTTGTTTGGGTATGAAACAGCAGCTGTTGGCATCAACTGATGAGAAATTACTCATCAGCTGTTTCCGTCAAATCAGTTGTTTCATGCTAGCCTCTACACTTACTCATCAGCTCTTTGGCTGATTTTTAGATGTTTCATTGACCCTTCAGCTCTTGTGAATATTTATGCCTTTAGCTCTTGTGATCAGATGTTCACAAGTGCTGATGAAATACTCTTCAGAGCTGGTGAACAAATTTTGTCTTCAGTACTTGTGTAAGATTACACATCAGTACTTGTGAGCAAAATTTGTTCTTCAGTACTTATTTGTTTGAAAATCATACATCAGTAGTTGTAATCCACCTCACTACATCAGTTGTTTTCAACAAATAATGTACATCAGTACTTTGAAGCATATTAGTCTTCAGTAGTTGTGAAAGAGCTGAAGACTAAATTACTCATCAGTACTTATATTTGACCTTTGCTCATCAGTAGTTGTGAAGTAAGAGCATCAGCATTGGTCAAATTATTCTAGCTGCAGCATACCAAGCCTTAGTACCAAATTTTGGAATGTAGCACTATCTAAAGGCTTAGTAAAAATGTCTGCAAGCTCATCAGCACTAGGCACAAACTTAGGATCAATCAGACCTTTTTCATAGCAATCCCTGATAAAATGATGTCTGATCTCTATATGTTGGTCCTAGAGTGCTGGACTGGATTTTTAATAATACAAAGAGCTGAAGCACTATCCATTAGTAATGGATTCTTAGTCTCAGTAATGCCATAATCTAGAAGTTGGTTCTGAAGCCAGAGTATCTGAGAGGTACAACTTGCAGCAGCAATGTACTCAGCTTCAGCAGTGGATGTAGCAATTGATGTTTGTTTCTTACTCTGCCAAGAAACTAAACAATTGCCTAGGAATTGGCAACCACCAAAAGTGGATTTTCTGGTGACTTTGCATCCTGCATAGTCACTATCAGAGAAAGCAACTAATTTGCAAGAATGCCCAGTTGAATACCAAAGACCTAGTGATTGGGTACCTTGCAGATATCTAAAGATCCTTTTGACTGCAATCAAATAGGATTCTTTAGGTGCAGCCTAAAATCTAGCACAAGCACATGTTGCAAACATGATGTCTGGCCTAGAAGCTGTAAGGTACATCAAGGAACCAATCATACATCTGTAAAGGGTTTCATCAACCGCTTTACCATTCTGATCTACATCTAGTTGTGTGATGCTGCTCATGGGAGTAGAACAGGGCTTACAGGTTTGTAAATCAAACTTATTCAACAACTCTTTGGTATATTTGGACTAATGGATGAAGATTCCATCATCCTGTTGTTTGATTTGCAAACCTAGAAAGAACTGTAATTCTCCCATAGCACTCATTTCAAACCTTAGCTTCATGAGCTTTGTAAATTCATCACACAACTTTGGATCAGAGGATGCAAAGATGATGTCATCTACATAAATTTTAACAAGGAGCTTATGTTGTCCCACAGTCTTGATGAATAAGGTTTTATCAATGGTGCCTCTGGTGAACTTATTCTGTAGAAGAAAAGTTGAGAGTGTCTCATACCAGGCTCTGGGTGCTTGCTTCAGCCCATAAAGAGCCTTATCAAGCTTGTACACCCAATCAGGATGTTTATTGTCCTCAAAACCTGGTGGTTGACATACATAAACTTCTTCTTTTATTTTGCCATATAAGAAGACACTTTTGACATCCATTTGATAAACCTTAAGACTGTGAAAGGCAGCATAAGCTAGGAACAGTCTGATTGCTTCCAGTCTGGCCACAGGGGCAAAGGTCTCATCATAATCGATGCCTTCCTCTTGTGCAAACCCTTGAACAACCAGCCTGGCCTTGTTCTTGACAATTTGGCCCTTCTCATCTGTTTTGTTCTTAAATACCCACTTGGTGCCTATAGCACACTTACCTTTGGGTAATGGAACAAGCTCCCACACTTGCTGTTTCTTGAACTGAAGAAGCTCAAGCTGCATAGCTTCCACCCATCCATTGTCTCTTAAAGCAACATGATAGTTCTTGGGCTCTTGCTGACTGATGAAGAGAGCATAGAAGCAGAAGTTGGACAATTGATTCCTGGTTGAAACTCTAGCATTGATATCACCAATGATTTGAGATGTGGGGTGATTCTTGAGCTCTTGATAGACTATAATATCTGTGCAAGTGTTTGTAGACCCATCAGCAGCAACAGATGGTGATGGAGATTCCTGAAACCATGTAGAAGATGGCAGCTCAAACGAAGTAGAGCAAGCAGAAATCTCATCAGCATTTGTAGTGGATGGAGCTGCTGAGGCTACAGGAGCATCAGGTTCAGTGGACTCAGGCAGGTTGTCACTAAACCTGAAGAGGTGAGTACTGACTGCATCATCATCAGTACCACCAGGTGGAGATCTGTTGACAGGCTCAACAGCTGGAGATTGATAAGGAACATATTGCAGTATGTCCAGATCAAACAACTCTACAGGGTTTTGTGGAATCTTGTCCTTTGGAGATTCATTGAACTTAACATGCAGAGTTTCTTCAACTATCTTTGTTCTACAGTTGAAGACTCTGTATGCCTTGCAAGTTGATGAATAACCAACAAAATACCCTGCATCCACCTTACTAGCAAACTTCTGGAGTGGGTTGCTAGTGTTGAGAATGAAACATGGACACCCAAAGGCTCTAAAGAATGAAATCAGAGGAGCCAAATGATGAAGAACTTCATAAGGAGTCTTCATCAACCTCTTATTCACTAAAGCTCTATTCTGTACATAGCAAGCTGTATTGACAGCTTCAGCCCAAAAGGTCAGTGGCAACCCTGAGTCAGCCAACATTGACCTTGCTGCTTCAATGAGAGTCCTGTTCTTTCTCTCCACCACCCCATTCTGCTCAGGAGTTCTAGGAATACTAAACTGCCTTCTAATTCCCATGGACAGGTAGAAGTCATCAAGTGTGTGGTTTCTAAACTCTGTTCCATTGTCACTTCTCACACACTTGACCTGTAGGGAATACTGCTTTTCTACAAGTAACACAAAGTTCATGATAGTCTTGGCTGCTTCATCCTTGGAGTGCAAGAAGAAAGTCCATACAAACCTGGAATAATCATCCACAATTACCAGGCAGTATTTCTTCTTTGCCATGCTCATCACTCTGATAGGACCAAAGAGATCCATGTGCAGGAGCTGCAAGCAGGCAGTGGACTTTGGTTCTTCTATTGAAGGGAATGAAACTTTGTGTTGTTTTCCTTTCAAGCAAGCAGTGCAGTCATCTTCACACTTGAACTCCTTCAGAGGCAATCCTCTTACTAAACCATGGCTTATCAGCTGATTCATGTTCTTGAAATTAACATGACCCAGCCTTCTATGCCATAGTGTAGACTCTTGGGGAGAGGCCTTCGAGAATAGGCAAGGATGGCCTTTTAGATCTATCTTTTTGGAAAGATCTAAGGCATACACTCTTCCTGTCCTGTTGGCCTTCAGGAGAGTGTGTTCATCCAACGCCTTGTCAATCAAACTCAGAACTTTGGATGACATAATCCGATAATTCTGGCTTGTGAAAAGGGCGACATGGCCTTTGTCACACATTTGACTGACACTCAAGAGGTTGTACTTGAGATTCTCCACATGGTTAACATCATCAAACCTTATTTCCCCATTGGAAACAAAGCCTTTTCCGATGATGTAACCCTTTGCATCATTACCAAAGGAGACAAATCCCTTCTTTCCTTGAGAGTAGTCATTAAGAAGGGAGCTGCTTCCTGTCATGTGCATAGATCCTCCACTGTCTACATACCAGATGCTTCTTTGGCATGTTGAAGAACCCTACAAACATAACCACATGTTAGTTAGTCTTAGAGACCCAAACCTGTTTGGTTTTGGGTCTGTTCTCAACTACAGGTGCAGCACTAACAGGTGTGATATGTGTGACAGCCTGAGGTGAAGAAGATAGTGCAGAAGAGGAACCCTTTGGCTTGGACTCCCTTTTCTGTGGTTTCAACACAGGAACATCTAAATGGTTGACTCTTCCCATTAGTTGCTGAACCATCATCACCAGCTGTGTCTGATTCTATGATAAAGCTTTCAACTCTTCAGACACATTGGATTTTGCTGATGATGGATTCCTATGTTGTACCATCTTTTTCTGAGCAACCTCAGTTGTTGCCTGAGTAACCCCTACCTTCTTTTTAGATTTAGCTTTGGGCTTAGGGATTTCAGGCTTGGATGTTGCTAGTACAAACTTGGTTTCAAACTCATTCTTCATTTTATTGATGTCCTCATTGATTTTCTCCTTCTGTTTGAGTTTGGAACCCTTTTGTACCAGCAATCATCAGTAAGATGATGGAACAAGCCACATATTTCACATGGCTTCTTCTTCATCTTATGCTGATCATCAGCTGAAGAGGATGAAACTGCTGAAGACTTGTTCTTTAGCTGTTTGCTATCAGTACTAGCAGTTTTCTTCCTAGTGCCTGCTTTCCTGGCATCCTCTTTAGTTGTCTTCAAACCTTTCCTACTATTAGTTTTCTTCTCTTTAGTGCTAATAGTAGTTGAGGTTTGAACTTCAGATGTTGTCACTTGCTCTCCAGTACCTTCAGTACTTCTAGTGATAACACCTGAGTTGATCAGCCTTTTGGTCATGTGACAGTCAGCATTTGAACCATCAGCTGTTATAGCATCAGCTGATTTGTTTTGGCAGGAGTTAATGCTAACTTCTATCTCTGATGATGCTGAATCAGAAGATAGTAGGTCACATGATGAAAAGGATTGATTATTGCTCTCCCCATCAGATTCAACTTCTGCTCTTGAAGTGAAATCTGTAGGAGGAGCAGTGTGATTATAACCAATGCCAAACTTCACATTGGAAGCTGATTGCTTACTAAGAAGCATTTCAAAACCCTTGCATGATTGCACCCATCGATCACACTCAACTTGGGTGGTTGCAAGAGTTTCCTTGAGGTCTCTGTACTTTTCTAGAAGTACATCTTCCCTAGCTTTATCATCTTTGATTTGACATTTAAGCTTGTAAATCTCATCATTTTTCTCTTTTAGAGCAACCTCAAAATCAGCTTTTCTTTTGGAAATAGTGTGCTCTAGCTCAAGATTTTTATCTATTAAAGCTACATTTGCTTCTCTAATAGAAGCAAATGCTGCTATGCATGATTCAGAACAAAGCTTGGCTTTAGCCTCAGTGGATACCTGCGATGAGGCATTGGATGATGACCCTTCAGCAGAATCAAGGGCCATCAGAGCAAGATTTCCAAAAGGATGATCACCACCATGTTGACCAGCATCTGGAGTAGTTGTTCCTGACCAGATAGATCATCTGGTAGACTATTCCAGTCAACAACACTTGGGGTGAAGAAGCTGTGTTGTTGAGGTTGTGTGTGATGATGAGATTGGGAAGATTGAGGCTCAGGAAGAGCATGAGGTGGTTGAGCCGAGGGTGCTTGAGTTTGACTAGGCTGAGGCACATAGTAACAGGGGTAAGGATATGGCATATGACCCTGAGGCACAAAATAAGCAGGTGGTGCCTGTGCTTGTGATGGATGGCCAGAACTGGAGGAATGTTGCCCTCTGTGCTGTGAGATATTGCTGGGAAAAGTCACAAAGGGTGCAGAGGAGTTAGATCCAGATGATCTACACTCTCTAGCAAAGTGTCCAAGCCTTTGGCACTTGTGACACCTCAACTTGCTCTTGTCAAAACCAACTTTGGTTTTGCCAGAGAGTCCAGGGAATTTCCTACCAGTTCTCTTGTAGAACTTTTGAGATCGGATATTTATCATTGCCATTTGGTTCAAAATATCCATCTCTTCCAGATCATCATCTGGAATGCCCTTCAAGTCCTCCATCAGAAAACACAAGTTGTCACCACTACCTCCTGAACTACTAACACCAACAAGAGCTTGTTATGAGTTGGTAGAGAAATCAATATGCTCATCATAAGAACTTTCTGATGCAGCATATTCTGACTCCTGACTTATCAAGGCACCATTTCCTTGAACAAAGTCATCAGCGAGCTTGCCAGAGGTGGACAACTTCCTCTTTTGCTCTATCTCTCTCTCAAATGTGAGCAGTTTCCCATGAAGTTGAGTGAGAGATAGAGTTCCCAGATCTGCACTGGAGCGTAGGACAATGGTATAAGTGTCCCATCTCTCAGGCAGTGATCTGAGGAACCTGTTGTTCATCTGGCTGTTGGAGTACTCTTGTTTGACCATCTTCAGCTCAGAAATCAAACAAGAGAACCATTCAAACTGCTGGGTCAGAGTCTCACCCTTTCAATAAGAGAATGTCTCATATTGTTGGGCGAGGATTTCCGTATTATTTGCTAAGACCGAATCAGTTCCTCCAAATTGTTCCTTTAGAGCAACCCATAGGTCATGAGCAGTCTCATGATGCAGGAGCCCTGAATAAATCTCGTTAGGAATAGCCATGGCTAAAATTCTATGGGCTCTAGCATCAATTTCGAACAGCTTAAGATCTTCGTCCGAATATTGTTCAGGTTTCTTCGGAACCTGTTCATTAGATTCAGGGACGCTCACCATAGGCTTGTATGGTCCATGCACCACTGACTTCCAACAACCAGCACTGTTGACAGACAAGTGGTGAAGCATACGTCTTTGCCATATGTTATACTTGTTCCTCACATGCATCGGAGGCTTGGTTGAGGAACCAGTATTGTGAGGATCGTTAGTTGGTGTCGTCATCTCAGGTTTTAGTCAAAAACAAGTTTAAGCAAAACAAATATAGCTCAAAACCACCAGAGAACCTCAAGATTTTGGCCAGAAACAGCAGAAACTCACTCTCTATGGCTAATTCTTGCAAATTGCTAATTCGATCAAACGTAGAGATCAAAAGAGCAGTTTCAAATGATCAATAGTGAAATCGATCAATGATTAACCTACTCTGATACCATTTGACAGGATCTCAGCCTCTGGTTTGATCAATCAGATTGTTTTTGCAGCGGATTTAGCACGAAATTAGCACTTAAAGCAAGAACACAAAATATTTTGCATGTAAAAGTACAAACATAGAGAGAGAGAAAAGTTCTGCGAAAAAGAAGATTTTCTATTACTCAACACGTTTCGGCACCTAATACAGCATGGTTCACCATCCTTTTATAGGCGGCAAATGGATGGGCGATGATGTCACTTGACAGTGACATCAACCGATTATTAAACTTACAACTGATAGAACATAAAACTACTGAAGATGTCATCAGCTGACATCTTCTTACAAAAGTGTTCTACCTATTACAAGTACTGAAAAGGAAACTACTGAAAAGCCTACAACGACTGAAGAACAAACTCTTCAGTCGTTTATAACTACTGATCTATAACAGCTGAAGAACAAGCTCTTCAGCTGTTGTACAAACTACTGAAACTAAATATAAAACTACTGAAATGAAAAACCATCACAACAACTGAAGAAGACTTCTTCGGCTGTTGTGACAAACTCTGAATCTTCAGCACTTGGTTCTTCAGACTTGGGCTTCAGATGATGTATCAGCTGATGACTTCAGTAGATGTCATCAGCTGTTATCTTCAGTCTTTGTCTTCAGACTTAGTGCATCAGTAGATGATCTTCAGTTCTTCAGTTCTTCAACTTTGATCTTCAACACTTGTCTTCAGTACTTGAAGTCTTCAGTACTTGTATGTTTCAGTACTTCAGACTTCAGTACTTGTCTTCAGCACTTTAGATTCTTCAGCTGTTGTACTTCAAATCTTTGATCTTTAGACTTTGATTCTTCAGACTTTGTCAGAACAGCTGATGGGAGTCTTCAGCAGTTGTTGTAATGACATGTGGGACTTAGAGGTTTTCCTGATCTTGGCTCATTGGTTCTTTTGGTCCAACATGCTAACGGTAGGTGATCATCCCAACTTCCTCCAAATCGATCACGCATGCTCGAAGCATATCCTCGAGCGTCTGTATCGTCCTCTCAGATTGACCGTCCGTCTGAGGATGATATGCGGTACTAACGTGTAGCCTCGTCCCCATTGCATCATGGAATCTCCTCCAAAACTTCGATGTAAATCGGGTGTCACGATCCGACACGATAGATGCCGGTACGCCATGACGAGCTACGATTTCCTTGATGAACAGATCCGCCAATCTTTCGATGAATACGTCTCGTGGATCGGGAGGAAGTGGGCACTCTTTGTTAGTCGGTCGACAACCACTCAAATAGTATCGCATCCCCTCGACATGCGAGGTAGCTTAGTAATGAAGTCCATGGTGATGTGCTCCCACTTCCACTCAGGTATATCTAACGGTTGGATCTTCCCGTACGATTTCTGGTGTTCCGCCTTCACTTGTAAACAAGTAAGGCACTTACTCACGTACTCCACTACGTCGCGTTTCATGCCCTGCCACTAGTAGTCCTTCTTCAAGTCTTGATACATTTTACTAGCACCGGGATGAATGGAGTATCGGGTTTTATGAGCTCCATCCAGAATCTTTTCCCGAAACCCTCTGTAACGGGGAATCCACATCCGCCCATATCAGGTCCTAACACCGAGAGTGTTTTCCCCTAATTCGGCGACCAAGCCCCTCATCCTTTCAGAGTTAAGATGATCTTCTTTCAATGCCTCATCTTAAAACTCCTTGACCTGCACCATCACATCAGAGGTCATGATCAATTGGTACGCCTTCACCCGGATCGGCTCGGGTCTCTCCTTTCGGCTAAGGGCATCTGCCACTACGTTGGCCTTGCCCGGATGATAGTGGATCTCGCAATCATAATCCTTTATCAGCTCCAACCATCGTCTCTGCCTCATGTTCAAGTCCTTCTGCTCGAAGAAGTACTTCCAGCTCTTGTGATCCGTGAAGATTGTGCACTTCGTCCCGTATAGATAGTGCCTCCAAATCTTCAATGCAAAGACCACCGCCGCCAACTCTAAGTCATGAGTAGGATAATTAACCTCAAGAACTTTCAGTTGTCGGGATGCATAGGCTATAACCTTGCCTCTCTGCATCAACACACAACCCAATCCCTAGTATGAAGCATCTGAATAAACCACCAGATCCTCGCTCCCTTTGGGCAACGATAGGACAGGAGCTTGCGTCAGCCTTGCCTTTAGCTCCTCAAAAGCCTTCTCCTATTCCTGACCCCATATAAACTTCACATCCTTGCGGGTCAGCTTAGTCAACGGGGAAGCTATCTTGGAGAAGTCTTGGATGAACCTTCGGTAATAGCCCGCCAACCCCAAGAAGCTACAGATCTCGGATGGCGTCTTTGGAGACTTCCATTGCATCACCGCCTCCACCTTTGCCGGGTCCACTATAATCCCTTCTGGGTTTACCACGTGACCCAAGAACTGAACTTCGCGCAACCAAAATACGCACTTGGAGAACTTAGCATACAGCTTCTCCTTTCTCAACGTCTCCAACACTTCCCGAATGTGACCGGCATGTTCTTCTTCGCTCCTTGAATAAATCAGGATATCATCAATGAACACAATCACTGATTTATCCAACATCGGCCGACACACTCGATTTATCAAGTCCATGAAAGCAGCTGGCGCGTTTGTTAGACCAAAAGACATTATAAGGAACTCATAATGCCCATAACACGTACGAAAAGCTATTTTAGGAATGTCTTGCTCCTTCACCTTCAACTGATGGTAACCAGATCGAAGATCTATTCTGGAGAACCAACTGGCACCTTGGAGCTGATCGAACAAGTCGTCAATCCTCTGCAATGGATACCGATTCTTCACCGTTAACTTGTTCAATTCACGGTAGTCGATACACATTCTCATGCTACCGTCCTTCTTCTTTACGAACAAGACCGGAGCACCCCAAGGAGAGATACTCGGTCTGATGAACCCTTTATCGAGCAACTCTTGCAGTTGCTCCATTAACTCCTTCATCTCAGTCGGATCCAACCGATACGGTGCCTTAGCGACAGGTTGGGCACCGGGTATCAAGTCAATTTGAAATTCGATTTCGTGATCCGGTGGCACACCTGATAGGTCCTCTAGAAATACATCGGGAAAGTCACACACCACCGGTACATCGGACAATTGGGGTGTCGACGTGTCCACATCTTTCACGTAGGCCAAATAAGCGCTACATCCACGCCTCATGCACTTTCCCGCCACCGCCATCGAAATCACTTTCGGAATCGTCGTAACCCGATCGCCGTATATTGTCACCGGACTTCCGTCAGGAGCCGTCAGTCTAATCATCTTCTTACGACACACGATATTCGCTTCATAGGTTGCTAACCAATCCATCCCTAGTACCACATCAAATCCACCTAGGGACATCACATGTAACCTAGCAGCAAACCTATGACCTTCTAATTCTATGGCACAGTCCTCTATCACATCAGTAACTCTAATGGACTTACCAATAGCAGATTCTACGTCAAAGGGCTCTTCAATGCATTTACTTCTAACAGGCAGTTTAGCACAGAAAGTAGCCGAAATAAAACACCTACTAGCACCAGAATCAAATAACACAGAAGCAAGAGTTTGATCTACTAGAAACGTACTCGACATAACATCAGGGTCCGTCCTAGCCTCCTCCCTGGTCATGGTGAAAGCTCTGGCACTCGCCTTCTGCCCTTCAGTTCCGGCCGTCTTCTTTGCCCCGGAACTCTCTGCCCTCGGCCTCCTGCAGTCCTTCCTCATATGGCCCTTCTCACCGCATGTATAACACCTTAACGCCTTACAGTCTCTATAGATGTGGCGCGGCTTCCCACACTTGAAACACACGTTGAGCCCCAGCCTGCACTCCCCCGTATGCTCCTTCCCACATTTGCCACACCTCTTGGGTCCCGAGCTTGATGACCCCACCCTACGGTCATCCATTCTCATCTTCTTGTTGTTCGGGACGAAACCACCATGTCCGAACCGTTTTCCGTTCCAGTTCCGATCACCACCACCCGCCTTCTTCACCTCCACTACCGCCACCTCCCTTTCATCATAGAGCCTCCCGGCCAAATCCACTGCTGACCTAAAGGTGCTTGGTCGAGCAGCGATCAGGTGCCTGCGAATGTCAGCAGGCAGTCCCTGAATGTACCGGTTGATCTTTCGAGACACCGGCGTCACCTGATCCGGCACCAGCCTCGCCATCTCATTGAATTTAGTGGTGTACTGCTGGTGGGTCATGGTTCCCGCCTCGAGTTACAGGAACTCCCTCTCGATCTTTTCGATTTCCCGGTGAGGACAAAACTCCTCGATTACCAGCTTTTTCAACTCCTTCTATTGCATTTTCCCAATGGCCCTAGAACCCTCAGCTCGGATGATGTTGTCCCACCAACACAACGCTGAGTCGACAAAGGAGTGAGTCACGAACTTCACCCTCTGGTCTTCACGACACTCACTGATTTCCAACACCGCCTCCATCTCCCTTACCCAGCGGTGAGCGGCTGCAGCATTGCCATTGCCATCGAAGGTCGGGGGCTTGCACCTTTGGAATGCCCCATAACTGCACCCCTTGGTAGTCACCCCCACTACATCGTCCTCTTCTTCGTCAGACAATACGGTCTCAGGCTCTGGGCGTTCCTCCTCCCCTCTGCTCTCCTTGCCCGTTAATCCCTTCTTATTCTCCTTCTCCTTTATCTCCTCGCTTCTCACAGCCCTAATGACTTCAGTCACCACAGACGGTAAAACTGTCTGCATGACCTGGTGCACTTCATCGGTAATCGCCTCCCTAGCTGAGGCGTTCAGGCTGGCATTCTCATTCTCCTAACTTCGGCCATGAACCTCGGGGTTCTCGCGAGCCGTCTCAGGAGCCTTAGCACTACTCCTAGTCACACGTGGCCGACCTCTGCCTCTAGAAGCCTTGGATGACTTCTGTCCAGCCATCTCTTAAATGCTATAAGATTCAAACACTAACACAGTCATTCAAGGTTATAGCTCAGTTTATGTCAAGTATAGTAAGTCCCTAATGACAGTGGCCAGTTGTGATTAACCACTTACTTTACTCTTCACACCCCAAGCATTTCCTATCCTGAATACATCAGTATCTAAATCTACTAAGAACACATAAGTCAAATAGCACACGCACGTAATATCGATTAACTTTAAGAAAAGAAATACCTGACGGCATGTAGCTACTCGGGCTGACATCCCTCCTTCTATCCCATTTTCAGTTTAAGTTTAGGTGTCTTTTGAAAATATTTACCCATTTCACTTAAACTTTGGCTCTGATACCAACTTGTAAGGCCCCATTCCCGGAGACCTCACAGTTGGTCATCCACAGTTATAATTACATGAAACATTATAGGTTGACAAATTTAAGCAGCGGAATTCATTTTAACAAAAGCCATTCATCTCATTATAAACACTGTTGTTAAGCAATACACCTTGGTTTAATCAGTTTACAAAAGAATAATTTAACTGCATTACAAAACAACAGTGATTTCTATTAAGAATGGATGTCAGTCTTGCCCCGCCGAGTAGCCTTCCCCGCGTGCCATCCTCAGCAACAAATTACCTGCCAACTGAAAATGCATAAAAGTCAGCGTTGCTGAGTGAGTTCTAGTTTTATAAATAAAATACTTCACTTTTCATTTCAAACCGTTTGTTACTTTCATATGTGATCACACATCATACGTACACGTAGGTAATATCATTATTATATTCATCATCATTCATTTCGTACTTTTATCATTATCTTTCCGAGTCTTTTGCGACAACAGAGTCGCTCACCTCATTAGCAACCTCATGGGTTGCTCGTCTTCCGAGTCTTTTGCGACACAGAGTCACTCACCTCATTAGCAATCTCAAGGATTGCATGTCTTCCGAGTTTTTTGCGACACAGAGTCGCTCACCTCATTGTCAATCTCAAAGATTGACCCTGTGTGCATCCTTCGGGATAGCTAACCCGCATCACAGTTGAGCTAACGACAACAAGGCCGTGCACCTCTTTACATCTGCTTGCAAGACTTTCGTTCATTCATTTACGTTCCACTTTTCTTTATCATTAATATTTCACTTGATTAATAATAATAGTTTCTGTCTCGTTCATGAACATACCACGTAGAGTTACATAATATAAGACAAACATAATAAAAACGGGTCATAATGACAATCAAGCATAATCATGAGCATTAAATAAACCCTAGTCAATCATTGGTTAAAACCCTAAATGTACAAACTCCCACGAACATTCTGCATTTAATTCTAAGTGTTGGGCGCACCAACACTATTTGGGCGCATGAGCCCTGTTCGGGCGCATTTCCACTATGCAGGCGCCTCATCAAAACAGCAGTCTAACACTGGCACATGAGCCTTTCAGGCGCATGAGGTCACTTAGGCGCATGGGAGGTCCAAGCGCATGGGCACTATTGGGGCGCATGAGCTCCAACACTTAGGCTCCTGGTCAAAAATCCTGGGCGCATGAACCACTGTTCAGGCGCATGAGCTACACTTAGAAATTTTTTAAGGAAGTTTTAGGTGCATGGGGTATTGTTTAGGCACATGAAGTCCTAGGCGCATGGGCACACTTAGTTAGTTCAACCTGTTGGGCGCATAGGTCAATTCTAGGCGCATGAGCAGTCTTAATACATTAACAACATTCATAATCTGTCCCCAAAACCTATTGTATCATGTTCTAGACTTAGTTCTAACCTCCTAAGCATTCTAAAACATACACATAACATAACCAAAATATCAAATGCACCCAAACCACATTCACCCACATACACATTCAAAATACCCATACGGGTGTGAAACCCAACTTTATAAAAATGTACACACATGTATTCCCAGCCCCAAAATTAGTTAAAACATGTAACATGGGGGATCTAGAACTCACCTTAGCAGTCTCTTGGGTATGACTTCCTTCAAAACCCGAAGGTAAGGGAGTTCAAACACCTAAAACCCACCAAAACATACACAACCAAACATACAACACACATAAGCACATAACCGAGACAAGAACTTAACATGAACACATAAACCCATGAATTCTTACCTTGAAATCTGGCTTCTTCTTGTTTTTCTTCAAAAATCCAAAATTCTCCTCTTCTCTCTCTAAAACCCGATTGTAAAAAGGTGAAAAATAACATGGCATAGGCGGCCATGCTGCTTTTGTACCCACCTTTTATTCTTTTTGTCCTTTTGACACTTTTAACCCCTCAACTTGGGTTAAATTTGCACTTCCCACTTTTATTCTTTGTTTATTGTCTTTTTAAATATCCGGGCGTTACATGCATATAAATATTCAAATATATTAATACTTGTATTCCTAGTTGTTCAAATAAGAAAATAAATATAATTAAACACAAGCTTGTCAAGCAATGAACAAGTTTTATAGGAAAAATTATTCATGTTTGATGATGAACTATTTGTTTCATAACACTTCTATAAGCCTTTCTTGTTCTCCATCTCTAATCGATGCAACCGGTATCTACCATTGAAATCATTTTTAGTCTTTGGTTCTTATTAGTTCACTCTTTTGTTTATCATCCATAAACATCACCATCTTAAAACGTTGAAAACCTTCGTCTAATTAGTGAAGTTGCTACCAAATTGAAGACTGTCATTTGACCATAAATGATTACCATTTGACTAACCTATAAAGTTGCTATATAAGACTTTCATTTGACCATCATTGAACGCCATTTTATGAACTAAATTACCACTACAAGTGTGTCAGGAAAACACTCATTTTGTTATATGAATATCTGCATTCAATAACACAATTAACTAAAGCATTGATTAATATATATTCACATCTTTTAAAAACATATTTTAATGAATACATGCCTCTTTAGGAAATGAGTTTATAGTAAAAAAAACTCAACCAAGAATCCAAGATATAATTAAAACTATAATTTTTTTTATCATATTAGATAAGTAAAACTTTAAAGTAAACCATAGCATGGCCCCATTACTAAAACTCAACCAGATTAAGTTGAATTATGGTTAACACTCTAAAAGACCAAATGCATAACCGGATCAAAATTGTGCATATATGCATATGGAAAATATATGCATGTGCATATAAATGTTTCCTATCTCTTCATTAAAGGAAAAAAGACTTAGCCCACTTGATATAGACACAAGCCTCACAGGTGTTCTTCAGTTCTATTACGAGAATGGGTCGTTAGGAGTAATTAAGTTCGTTCTAAAAAATTCTCAACTTTAAAGGGCTAGCTTCCAGTAAAAAGCAAAATCTATACAATATCTTGATATCATTATTTGTTGAACAATTACACGAACCACATAGGGATCGTTTTAAATTAACCACCAACTCAAAAATTTGAAATCAATGACAATACCATTATTATTGCATATTATAACTTATTTGCATATGTGCATAATGTATATGTGCATAAATGCATATATGCAGGCATACTTTATTGCATATATACAAATGATAACCCAAAACATATGAACAATTATATCAGTAAACTTATGTTTTTAAGAACTTTAAAAAAGAGCATCATAAAGAAATATAAACATTATTACATATATTAATGTTTTAAATGAAAAGATAGAAAACTTATTAAGAAATATAAACATTATCCAGAAAACCAAAAAACTTAAAAATACATGCGAGTGCGTATTTGATTCTATAACCTCATAAGCTGTTTTAAAAGAAAAAATTATCCAGAAACATATTCAAACCAATTTTACAACTATTTACCCAAAATTAAAATTTTTTTATTAAAAGTTATAACCAATGGACTAACAACCAAATTCATGAAAGTAGCTCTAGTTGGTGGGAACAGTCTCACGAGCAACACACACTCCATTCTTGATTGTGCTTGTATTACCTGCTTGGAACTCAAGCGAATGCAATACATCGTTTGGTATATCCTTAATTAACCAAGTCTACACAAGAACAAAACAATTAATTAGAATAGCAATTGTCAAAATAATCCAAAATTAAATCTTGTTGTTAGGAAACAAGCAATACAAAATTATTGGTTAACACTATCTATGAATGCATATTTGCACATTTATCACAACTAACAAAAATCCAAATACGAGGCTAACGACAACCCAAATACAAGGAGAATCTCATTGAACGTTAACAACAACAAGATGGGTAGACGAGAGTTCAAAAGAATAGACGTAAAACTAATCGGGACCTTCGAAACTAACCTTTTTCGCCAGAATAATTGAAGGTACTTGTCTAGAATGATTGCTATTAGTAATCTAGCTAGTCACCACCGCCATGCCTGTGCTATAAACCTCCATCAACGAGACTTGAAACGACACAAAGTTTTCTGTTCCAGACATGAGAGACATCAAATTCACAATTGTGACCATCATTCTAACCATTTGTTACCACCGCCTTGCACCAGAACTCTCCATCAAACATACGTTAATCTTAACACGACTATCGCCGGAGGAGGGTGGGCGGGAACCACCAAGTGTCGGTTCGCGGCTCTTCCCCTTCTGTCGTTATAAAGTGGATCAAATACGCATCAAAATTTATTTTTGCTTAATGAAATAGCAATTCGAGCAAAGAATTCACAGGTGGCTTTTGGAAGGGAGGGAACGGTTATGTTCAAGCCTATTAATATAATTTGAATTTACTAAATTACTTTCTTGCCCCTTTTGATAATTACTTAATTAAAAAA